>OZ023314.1:23719910-23724910 GCA_964007375.1 Ophion obscuratus | reverse complement strand
AACGCCGAAAATCATGGGGACTGCCTGGTCAGATTTCGTCATCGACGCCCAAACCGAATATTCACGGATCCAAAGTGATGCTGTGTATCTGGTGGGACCAGCTGGGCGTTGTGTACTATGAGCTGCTCAAACCATCCGAAACCATCACAGGGGAACTCTACCGACGTCAGTTGATGCGCTTGAGTAAGGCACTCAAAGAGAAACGGCCACAATTCAACGAAAGACATGACAAGGTGATACTGCAGCATGACAATGCCCGACCCCATGTTGCAAATGTCGTGAAAAAGTACTTGGAAACGCTGAAATGGGAGGTTTTATCCCACCCGCCGTACTCTCCAGACATTGCCCCTTCCAACTATCACTTGTTCCGGTCAATGGCACACGATTTGGCTGACCAGCACTTCGGTACTTACGAAGAAGTCAAAAATTGGGTCGATTCCTGGATTGCCTCCAAGGACCAAGACTTTTATCGATGCGGGATTCGAATGCTACCTGAAAGATGGGCCGAGGTCGTAGCTAGCGACGGGCAGTACTTTGATTAAAAAATATGTAGCCACTTTTTTATAATAAAGCCTTAAACTTTTGAAAAAAAAACGGTCACTGCAAAGTTGTACTCCCACCTCAAGTCCCGCACATTCAAAGCTCCTTCACGAGATTCCTCGCAACTTCTTCGATTGTTAATATTGTTCGATTAAAGCTGGTACCCAACTTTGTTAATATACATACAAATAAATACCCCAACGATTTTTCAATCATCTTACTTATTCCTTCAAAATTTTTTTTTTTTTTTCAAATGATCCTCATTTTTGGGTCGTCACAGTAGCCTAATCCCTTGAAATAACTCGCGACCCACTTTTCATACGAGCACGACTACTTTTTTCCATCGAATATGCCCCTGACGCGATCGAAGTAAGAAGAAAAAAAAGAAGATGCGCGATCTAGCACAAGAGACATTCGTCAAGACTCTGTTCTATTTTATTTGGATCCTTGTATTCCAGTAGCTCGAAAACATAAACATTAAAATATACACAAGACCCTCCATCGAATCAAGGTGATTTAAAAAAAAAACTGCACGCCCTTCGCAGAGTGTAACAATAGAAATAAAAGAAAACCGAAATTCGAAACGCGAGAAGAATTTCGAGTAATCAAAACGACTCGCGAAACGTTTCGTATACAAAAAGTATATATATATATATATATATATATATATATATATATATATATATATATATATATGCCCACGTGTACACACACACACACACACATATATACTTGAACATAATACAGAGTCCCAAATGAAATACTGTTACGCTCGTGCCACCGGGGTTGCCGAAGAAAAACCGTCGTCTCGGCCATATTTCCTATAATCCTAAAACGAGGCTCCACACCGCGAGATTGCGAAGTGCCGCCCGCGAGAAACCGAAACGAAAAACTGCTCGAACCGATCGTTCAATGTTTGGCAAGTACGAAAAACAAAAGAGAAATCTCTCCCCCCAAGCTCGAGCAAAGTGTAAAAAAAAAAGCAACAACGGAAAAGGGCAACGATTTGCCGAGATTTTTTTTGGTTTTCTTACGAGAGGAAAAAAAAATAAACGAGTCCGTCGTGCAATGCGAATCACGCTTTTTTTCTTCGTTTTCAAGGTTTACACGCGAGAGAAGTCCATCGTCGATTATCATTTAAAAATATCACGGTTCAAATCTCCGTTTTCTTGGTTTTTTGTTCTCAAGATTCATCAAGACCCTCACAATTTCGTCATCGATGTTGTTTTTTTTTGTTTCATCTTCTTTCACAGCCTGTTTTAAACGATACCGCTTTTCTTTTCCTCGGGGCATTCTCGTATTTAAAACACACTGTGTGTCGTGTTCTTACATTTCTAATTTCATATATATATATATATATATATATATATATATATATATATATATATATATATATATATATATATATATATGCATGTATACATATATATGCGCTAATCTAACATTAAGTTTGCTTAAAAACTCAAATATAACCTTTTAACAGTTAATAATTGTACAAAGTTTCAGTGTCCGATGAGAACACGCGCTTTCCTTTTTTTTCGGTTACAATCTAGAATAAAACTTTTTTTTCTCCACTTTTTCTTCCTCAAATCGGGGGTTCTTTTTTTTTATACAATGTGACGAGCCGGTGGCTGTGTTTTTAAATCTTTTTCTCGTTCTCTTTCCGTTCCGGATAGCACGACGAGCGCGCGCTTTTAAATTACAAGAGACTCGTTCTCGCTCTCGCGCTCTCTATCTTTGCGAGCGCAACTTGTCTCGCGTATTTTTTTTTATTTTTATTTTTTTTTCATTCGCGTGAATACACAAATCACGATGAACCAGCTCTTATCGACTTGAAGGATAATTCGCCCGATCGTAGGAGACGCGAGTGTGCGTATGTACACTATGATTCATTCAACCACGCTTTCTCTACTCACACATAAGTATACATGGTTTGTGTGTGTGTGTTTGGATATTTTTGCTTTCTCCACGAATCGAACGCCTGCCAGTTTGATTGGATTCCGATTGACGCTTCTACGGTTTTTTTTTCGTAATAAATTAAAAAATGAAATGAACAAAAACAAAAAGAAGAGCATGAGAACGGGAGAGGGGCGTGAAACTCGAGTCTCCTACGATAGAGCACGTTTTTTCGATTGGGGAAGTCAAAGTTGTGTCTATATATATATATGTGTGTATACATACACTATATATATATATATATATATATATATATATATATATATATATATATATATATATATATATATATATATATATGTATATGTATATGTATACATACACACACGTACATAAATATACGCAAATGTTTATTGTGTGTCGGTGTGTATACTGGGCGAGGCAACAATTATCAGCAGTGGAAATATTTTCTGACCCATCAGGTCTTGGGAGGAAACTTTTCCTACAAAAGTCGCATGGTTCGAAGAGGCCCATCGAGCGGTGGCTGCGAGGTTCATCCAGGTGGATACGCTTCGGAGATTTCAAAGTCACCTACATTTTTTTTTCTTCAAAATAGGACCACTATTTTTTCATAATTTTATCAAGCAACTAAAAATAAGTTTACGCACGAAACTTCATGATGGATCAAGGCTTAGTATGAAAAATCGATAAAACGAAGCGTTAATGTTTTTAGCGTAGAATCGATTAGAAAAACGGTGCAAACGCTTATACGTATGAAAGATGCTCAAAGTGATGGCTTTCAATGCACGCTTGAAATCTGATTCGCGTCGACTGTATTGTCTTGTTAATTATTATAAACGTAAACGCGTTCTGACGTGATGGACGAGACAATACGATTAATGCGAATTCCATGTCATCGATTTTAGGCGAAAAACATTGACATTTTTGTATAATCGATTTTTTATGCTAAATCTCGATCGGTCATCTTGAAATTTGGCGTGCAAAATTATTTTAATTCCTTGATGAAGTTCTAAAAAAATTAAATGGTCGCATTTGTTTTGTCAAGTGGAGGTGACCTTGAAATCTCCGAAGCGCCTCCACCTGGATGGAACTCGCAGCGACCAGTCGATGACTCACTTTCGAACGATGCAACTTTAGTAGGAAAACTTCCCTCATAAGTCCGATAGGCGAGAAAATATTTCTACCGTTAACGGCTGTCGCCTCACTCCGTGCGTATATATATATATATATATATATACACATGCATACATATATTATCTAGTAGATATGACAAATATATCTATGGAAATAAGCTACTGTTTTTTTTATCTCTTGATTTCATTCTCGTTCGCTCTTTCTCATCGTAAAACGTTCGCGCAAATTATCACCGTATCTTCTTTTTCTCCGTTGTAATTAAAATCTACCGTTAGTGTTGCAATTTTCATCGTACTTGTTACTTTTTTGTTTCTTATCGTCTTAATACATAGTTCTTTCAGTCTATATCTGTACACACGGCGTGGCACAAAAAAAGTGGGGTGGGCGCATAGGCGCGTTAAGGGGGAGGGAGGGCGATCGTGATGATTAAGGCTTTGACGCGCCACGGATTGACAAGTGAAACGAAAAAAGAAAAGAAAGTATAACCTTTCCTCCCCGAAACGAGCTCGAATCTATTTCGCTTCCACCTGCGGATCTTTGTGCTTACTTTTCTGTTTGTTTTTGTGACTTTTTTTTTTCCTATTCGCCGTAATCGAGAGGGTGAGATGAACGAACGAATAGTCGTCACGACAAGTTGCGATTATCTTTTTCTTTCTTTCGCGTTTGCGACTGCTTCTCGTCGCGCACTGAATGTTCCCGAATTGTGGTGTTCTTTTTGTTGTTGTATTTTCAACAAAGAACGTACGGACAGAGACACAAAGGAACAAACATTCACCGTTGAGGGCCGTTTTCTCTTTGCTTTTCTTCATTCCCCCGGAAGACGAAGAATCGCGAAATGAAAAAGTTTCTCTTGCGTTTCTCCCTATCCTCGTTCTGCGGCCGATGAGATTTTGCGACAGGTTTTAAGCGGATGGCGAGTATCCTCGATGCACTTCCCCCGTCGCGAAGACGAAACGGAACTTCGGAGCGTCAGCCGAGGAGAGAGTCAGGGGGAGGAAGGAGCGCGGAGTGCCGTCGGGGCCGAGGGCGCACGAGTCGAAGGATCGAGTGGTGCAAGTGTGGCCGTGAAAGACCGGACTAGTAGGTCCTGACGAAGGACGTAGCTTCCAGAATTTCCGGCTCGGTGTCGGCGCTGTGGTATCCTGGACTGAGAAAGTGAAAGAAGTGCATCCAGGCCTAATGATTCATCGTCGTGAGGATCGGCATCTTGCGACTATTGCGACGTGCGCGTCGATGATGTCGTGCCCGAAACGAGAACAAAAAGACAATCGTTCTGTATAAAGCTGTTCGATTTTGCGCGTTTTCTTTTTTCTTTTCCAGCAAAGTATCTTTCTTCTTTGGCAATATACAACAGCGTGCGCCTTTTGGTTATGTTCGATTTATGACTCTTTCGTGCACAAATGCAGAAC